>CM062296.1:2982221-3002221 GCA_031216915.1 Pictodentalium vernedei
AAAATCAGCTGTACAACACCTAAAAGACAACAACACACTCATAACATCAAAACAAGAAATTTCAAACAAGTTGGCCTCTACATTTTCTAAACACTCGTCGTCTGAAAATAGTAACCCAGAATTCCTCAAACAAAAAAAACAAGAAGAAAAACAAAAGATTAAATTTACATCCAATAACTCAGAGGACTACAACGAACCTTTCTCTATGGAAGAGTTATGTAACTCTTTGCATAGAGCAAAGGATTCTGCCACTGGACCCGACGAAATACACTATCAACTTTTAAAACATCTGCCTCAAACTTCACTAGAACTTTTATTGTCAGTTTTTAATGACATTTGGGTGACTGGCCAGTTTCCACCTTCCTGGCGAAAGGCAACAATTATTCCTATTCCAAAGCCTGATAAGGATCACAGTAATCCAAGTAATTACAGACCAATTGCACTAACTAGTTGTCTCTGTAAAACCATGGAGAGGATGATCAATGACCGACTTGTCTGGTTTCTGGAATCGAACAATCTGCTTGCGGATGTTCAGTGTGGTTTCAGAAACCAGAGAAGTACTGTGGATCATTTGGTCAGACTTGAAACGTTTATAAGAAATGCCTTTGCTAGAAAAGAACATGTGGTCGCCATCTTCTTTGATCTAGAGAAGGCATATGATACAACGTGGACGTATGGGATTTTAAAAGATCTTTTTAACATGGGGTTGAGAGGGCGTATGCCCCTTTTTATTGAAAACTTTTTAAAGGACCGCCAATTTCAGGTTCGTGTTGGGTCAACGTTATCTGATCCTCACGAGCAGGAATTGGGGGTTCCTCAGGGTAGTATTTTGTCTGTTACCCTGTTTTCTATAAAAATTAATAGTATCATCGATGCAATTGAGAATATGGTAGATTCCTCATTGTATGTTGATGACTTTTTAATCTGCTATAGCAGCAAAAAAATGAATGCCATAGAGCGCAAACTTCAGCTGTGTTTAAACAAAATCCAGAAATGGGCTACAGAAAACGGTTTTAAGTTTTCAAAGACCAAAACTAATTGTGTTCATTTTTGTAAGCTCCGGAAGCATCATCTTGATCCAGAGTTGAAAATGGATGGAAACATCATTAAAGTTGTAAAGGAAGTGAAATTCTTAGGTTTGCTGTTTGACAGTAAACTGAATTTCACTTCCCACATAAAGCAACTAAAAGTTAAATGTAAGAGAGCTCTGAACCTACTGAAGGTCGTTGGTAGCACTGATTGGGGTGCTGACCAAAAAACTTTGCTCCAACTGTATAGATCACTTGTTCGATCAAAATTAGATTACGGTTGTATAGTTTACGGTTCTGCAAGGAAATCTTATCTCAAACCACTTGATGTAATTCATAATAGTGGTATTAGAATTAGTCTCGGGGCTTTTCGAACATCCCCAATAGACTCGATGCTTGTTGAAGCAGAGGAGCCTTCTCTGGAGAAGCGTAGAATTAAATTATCTCTCCAGTATGTATCTAAACTTTTGGCCAATCCTTCAAATCCTGCTTATAATTGTGTTACAGACCCTCAAAATGTTGATTTCTTTAACCGCCACCAGAAACATATTCCTCCATTGGGAATTAGAATCAAACCCCACATGGAGTTTGCCAAAATCAAACCACATACAATAAAAGAAAATCGTAAAACACATATTCCTCCTTGGCATCTTAAAAAACCTACTGTTATTTTGGATCTTGCTTCTACCAAAAAATCTGATACCAATTCCTTGCAGTTCAAACAAAAATATGCCGAAATAAAGTCCAAGTATTGTACATATACAAGGATCTATACGGATGGATCTAAGGATGGTGACAAAGTATCATCAGCTGCTGTTACTGGTGATCATGTCACCTCAATCAGAATACCGAATCAGAGTTCTATTTTCACAGCTGAAGTTAAAGCTTTACAACTCGCTCTTGAAGATATCGAGAATGCACAGGAAAAGAAGTCGATTATTTTTTCCGACTCTCTTTCCTCTTTACTTGCTTTACTCAACCCCAACTTGAAGAACCCTCTAGTTTTGGAACTTCGTGAGAAGTTAACAACTCTCATGTCTGACCAATATGATATCGTGTTCTGCTGGTTACCCGGACATGTAGGTATCGCTGGTAACATCAGAGCAGACAGTGCAGCAAAACAGGCTTTAACAAAGCCTCTCACTGATTTTAAGATCCCTTTCAGTGATTTTAAGCCTCATATTAGTAGTTACATCAAATCTATGTGGCAGGCGGAATGGGATGGAGCGACAAATAACAAGCTCCATCGCTTCCGACCAAACATATTTGATCACTATCCATCCAGTAACCTTTGTAGAAAAGATCATGTTATTCTGACACGATGTCATGTTGGTCACACACGACTAACACATTCCTTTCTGTTAGAGGGTAATATGCGACCAGAATGTGTTCCATGTCAGCAGGTGTTGTCAGTGGAGCACATTCTCTTAAATTGTACTGATTTTAATCTTGTTAGAGGGCAATACTTCACAGTTGGATCCCTAAGAGATCTATTTTACAATACGAGCCCACACAAAATTGTATCATTTTTGAAAGTAATCAACCTTTTTAACAAATTTTAAAATTGTTTTTATTCTTTTAATCCAGACACATCAAGCTCAGTTCATCAGGTTGATTTAGAAGTAGATATCTTTCACTTATCTCATTACTCATTGTTATTTAAATTATACTTGTCTCTGACATGTCTTTGTGATTATCCTTTATTTTTATTCAATCTTTTACTTCATAATATTGACGTTTTACTTTTCTATGATTTCTCGCCACGATATAGCCTTAGCTGCTGATGTGGCGTTAAGCACCAATAAATAACAACACTTTCAACACAAAGTAGCAAACCTTTATTACACTAAACCCTTCTAACACAAAGTATATAAACCTTAATTATTCTGAACAGCCTTCCCACACAAGGCAGCTAAACTATAATTATACTGAACAACCTTGCAACACAAGGCATCTAAACTATTATTATACCGAACAACCTTCCAACACAAGGTACCTAAAGCTTAATTCTTCTGAACAGACTTCCGACACAAGGCATCTAAACTATAATTATAAAGACAACACTTCCAACACGAGGTATCTAAACCTTAATTATACTGAATAAAACTTCCAACACGAGGTATCTAAACCTTAATTATACTGAACAAAACTTCCAAAACAAAGTATCTAAACCTTTATTATACTGAACACTTCCAACACAAAGCTTCTAAACCTCAATTATACTGAACAACTTTCCAACACAAGGCATCTATACTTTGATTACACTGAACAACCTTCCAACACAAGGTATCTAAACCGTAATTATACTGAACAACACGTCCAACACAAAGTATATATCTAAACCTTAATTATACTGAACAGCCTTCCAACACAAGGCATCTAAACTATAATTATACTGAACAACCTTCCAACACAAAGTATGTAAACCTTAATTATACTGAACAGCCTTCCAACACAAGGCATCTAAACCTTAATTATACTGAACAACCTTCTAACACAAGGTATCTAAACTATAATTATACTGAACAACCTTCCAACACAAGGTATCTAAACCTTAATTACTCTGAAGAACCTTCAAACACAAGGCAGCTAAACTACAATTATACTGAACAACCTTCCAACACAAGGCATCTAAACTATAATTATACTGAACAACCTTCCAACACAATGTATCTAAACCTTAATTATTCTGAACATCCTTCCAACACAAGGCATCTAAACTATAATTATAAAGACAACACTTCGAACACAAAGTATCTAAACCTTTATTGTACTGAACAAAACTGCCAACACAAAGTATTTAAACCTTAATTATACTGAACAACCTTCCAACACAAGGCATCTAAACTATAATTATACTGAACAACCTTCCAACACAAGGCATCTAAACTATAATTATACTGAACAACCTTCCAACACAAGGCATCTAAACCTTAATTATACTGAACAGCCTTCCAACACAAGTTATCTAAACAATAATTATACTAAACAACCTCCCAACACAAGGCATCTAAACTATAATTACACTGAACAACCTTCCAACGCAAAGTATATATCTGAACCTTAATTATACTGAACAACACCTCCAACACAAAGTATGTATCTAAGCCTTAATTATACTGAACAACCTTTCAACACAAAGTTTGTATCTAAACCTTAAATATACTGAACAACACTTCCAACACAAAGTATCTAAACCTTTATTATACTGAACACTCCCAACACAAGGTATTTAAACTATAATTATAGTAAACAGCCTTCCAACACAAGGCATCTAAACTATAATTATACTGAACAAACTTCCGACACAAGGCATCTAAATTATAATTATACTGAACAAACTTCCGACACAAGGCATCTAAACTATAATTATACTGAACAACCTACCATCACAAGACATCTAAACTATAATTATACTGAACAACCTTCCAACACAAGGCATCTAAACTATAATTATACAGAACAACCTTCCAACACAAGGCATCTAAACTATAATTATATTGAACAACCTTCACATTTATTTATTTATTTATTGGTGCTTAACGCCACATCAGCATCTAAGGCTATATCGTGGCGAGAAAACATTAAAAGAAAAACATGGCAGAAACGAAATTCAAAGATGAGTAAAAACCAACTATAATAAAAATGATACTCAATGTAATATGAACAGTGGTGCATGAAGAAACAAGAAATATGAATAATTCACAAATCAACCTGGTGAATTTAAGTCTTAAAGACTCTAGTTTAAGATGATAAAAGCAATTTTAAAATTTACTAAAAAGGTTGATTGTTTTCAAAAATGAGAGAATAATATTCGGGCTCGTACGATAAAACAGATCTCTCAGAGATCCTACAGAAAAAGTACTGCCCTCTGACATGATTAAAATCTGTACAATGTAAAAGAATATGTTCCACTGACAACACCTGCTGGCAGGGAACACACTCTGGTCGCACAGAACCCTCCAACAAAAAGGAATGTGTTAGTCGTGTATGACCAATATGACACCGCGTCAGAATAACATGATCTTTTCTACAAAGGTTAATGGATGGGTAGTGATCAGAAATAGTTGGTCGGAAGCAATGGAGCTTGTTATTTGTCGCCCCATCCCATTCCGCCTGCCACATAGATTTGATGTAACTACTAATATGAGGCTTAAAATCACTGTAAGGGATGTTAAAACCAGTGAGAGGCTTTGTTAAAGCCTGTTTTGCTGCACTGTCTGCTTTGGTGTTACCAGCGATACCTACATGTCCGGGTAACCAGCAAAACATGATATCATATTGGTCAGACATGAGAGTTGTTAACTTCTCACGAAGTTCCAAAATGAGAGGGTTCTTCAACTTGGGGTTGAGTAAAGCAAGTAAAGAGGAAAGAGAGTCGGAGAAGATGATCGACTTTCTTTCCTGTGCATTCTCGATGTGCGCAAGTGCGAGTTGAATAGCTTTAACTTCAGCTGTGAAAATAGAACTCTGATTCGGTATTCTGATTGAGGCGACATGATCACCAGCAACAGCAGCTGATGATACCCTGTCACCATCTTTAGATCCATCTGTATAGATCCTTGTATATGCACTATACCTGGACTTTATTTCGGCATATTTTTGTTTGAACTGCAAGGAATTGGTATCAGATTTTTTAGTAGAAGCAAGGTCCAAAATAATTGTAGGTTTTTTAAGATGCCAAGGAGGAATATGTGATTTACGGTTTTCTTTTATAGAATCAGAATCAATTCTGGCAGACTCCATATGGGGTTTAATTCTAATTCCCAATGGAGGAATGTGTTTCTGGTGGCGGTTATAAAATTCAGCATTTTGAGGGTCTGAAACACAATTATAGGCAGGATTTGAAGGATTGGCCAAAAGTTTAGACACATTTTGTAGAGATAATTTAATTCTACGCTTCTCAAGAGAAGGCTCCTCTGCTTCAACAAGCATCGAGTCTATTGGAGATGTTCGAAATGCCCCTAGACTAATTCTAATACCACTATTATGAATTGTATCAAGTGATTTGAGATATGATTTCCTTGCAGAACCATAAACTATACAACCGTAATCTAACTTTGATCGAACAAGAGATCTATACAGATGGAGCAAAGTTTTTTGGTCAGCACCCCAATCAGTGCTACCAACGACCTTCAGTAGGTTCAGAGCTCTCTTACATTTAACTTTTAGTTGTTTTATGTGGGAAGTGAAATTCAGTTTGCTGTCAAATAACAAACCTAAGAATTTCACTTCCTTAACAACTTTAATAGGACTCCCATCAAGTTTTAACTCCGGATTGAGGTGATGTTTCCGAAGCTTACAAAAATGAACACAATTTGTTTTCATCTTTGAAAATTTGAAACCATTTTCTGTGGCCCATTTTTGAATTTTGTTTAGGCACAGCTGAAGTTTGCGCTCTATAGCATTCATTTTCTTGCTGCTGTAGCAGATTAAAAAATCATCTACATACAACGAAGAATCTACCATATTCTCAATTGTCTCGATGATGCTATTAATTTTTACCGAAAAAGGGTAACAGATAAGATACTACCCTGAGGAACCCCCAATTCCTGCTCGTGAGGATCAGATAACGTTGACCCAACACGAACCTGAAATTGGCGGTCCTTTAAAAAGTTTTCAATAAAAAGAGGCATACACCCTCTCAACCCCATGTTAAAAAGATCTTTTAAAATCCCATACGTCCACGTTGTATGATATGCCTTCTCTAGATCAAAGAAGATGGCGACCACATGTTCTTTTCTAGCAAAGACATTTCTAATAAACGTTTCAAGTCTGACCAAATGATCCACAGTACTTCTCTGGTTTCTGAAACCACACTGAACATTCGCAAGCAGATTGTTCGATTCCAGAAACCAGACAAGTCGGTCATTGATCATCCTCTCCATGGTTTTGCACAGGCAACTGGTTAAGGCAATAGGCCTGTAATTGCTTGGGTTGCTGTAATCTTTATCAGGCTTAGGAATAGGAATTATAGTTGCTTTACGCCAGGATGGTGGAAACTGGCCAGTCACCCAAATGCCATTAAAAATTGATAATAAAAGTTCTAGTGATGTTTGTGGCAGATGCTTTAAAAGTTTGTAATGTATGTCATCGGGACCAGTGGCGGTATCCTTTGCTCTATGCAAAGAGTAACGTAACTCTTCCATAGAGAAAGGTTCATTGTAATCCTCTAAATTGTTGGAGGCAAATTTGATCTTTTGTTTTTCTTGTTGTTTTTTAATGTTTAGAAATTCAGGATTACAATTTTCAGACGACGAATGTTTCGAAAAAGTGGAGGCCAAAGTGTTAGAAATGTCAGTTTTGGATGTGATTAATGTGTTGTTATCCTTCAGGTGTTGTACAATGATTTTATTTCTCTTCCTTTAATCTTTTTAATCATTTTCCAAATTTTTGTGATTGGTGTGTTTTGGTTAATTTTAGAAACATAAGATTCCCAAGAATTTTTCTTTTTTTGTTTTATAAGTCGTCTTGTTTTTGCCCGATTAATACGCAGTTTATCCAAATTATGTGTTGTAGGTGACTTGTTAAATTCCCTTTCAATATTTTTTTCCGATCTTTTATAGCCTGTTTACACTCACTATCAAACCATGGTTTGGTGAAACGTTTTGGATTTGCCGAGGTTCTAGGGATAACTGTAGCTGCAATGTCAAGCAGCTCGTTTGTAAAAAGTTCTATTTGATCAGCACTATCTTTAAATTTCTCCCATGTGAGGCGCTCAGAACAAAGCGATGAGAAAGTGTCCGAATCGGCTTTTTTAAAGTTCCACTGGGGCACCAACTCATCGTCCGCCTGAACTACACTCTCCAACACAATTGGAAAGTGGTCACTCCCGCACAAGTCGTCTTCTACCTTCCAAGAAAAATCAAGGAAGATAGAAGGGCATACAATTGAAAGATCAATTGATGTATATGAACCAGATGCGGGGTGCAGATAAGTGTCTGAACCATCATTAAACAAACACAAGTCATATTTGGTGATGAACTCTTCTACAGTTTTACCTTTTACATCTTCTTGACTGCAGGAATTACCCCAAATAGGGCTATGCGCGTTAAAATCACCCAACAAAATGTACGGAGTTGGGAATTATTGGACCAGTAACTCAAGATCATTCAGCTGTGGCGTTTTACTCGGTGAAACGTAAATAGAACATAAGGTGATTGTCTAGTCTAAGGTTAGGCATACCGCTACAGCCTGTAAATTTGATTGCAAAGATACAGGACTGTGAATAATGTCGTTTCTAACCAAGACGGACGTTCCACGAATATGAAGATCAGTTTCATCTGCCCAGGCATTATACGATGTATAATGCTTAAAGGCTAAATGATCCTGAGCCTCGGGTTTCTTTAAAAGAGTTTCCTGCAGGCAAAAAGCAGCAGCCTTATATTTTTGGCTTAGAAGACCAAGTTCATTGAAATTAGCTCTAAAACCTCGACAATTCCACTATATGATATTATTTCTCTGTGTATTATCCATATTTGTTTGAAGTTTGGGATGGTGGACGTATGGGCGATATTGCCCCAGTGTGTGTCTTTGGTGATTTTGTTTTGGGGGACTTATTCTGAGATGTTGAGCGCAGTTGCTGGAACATTTCGTCAATGCCGTCACCGACATCCATCTTCTCAAAACCTTCAAACCTGTTACGTGTAACAGGTTCTTGAAGGGCCTTTGGTGTTCTGTCTGATAACTGTCTTTGTTTTTTTTTTTCTCTAATTTCTTTTTTTCCAAATTTTCATGTTTTTTTCTCTGACTCTGACTTAGATTTTGCTGCTGAGATTTCTGTATATGATCTGTTTTGGAATTTGTGTTGTCGTTTCTAGTTGACTTATTGTTGTCCTGTCTTGTTTCCGCTGGTGTAGATTTTTGTTGTGAATGTTCCTTTATGTGTTGTGTCTTAATAGTTTCCTGATCAGTGGTGTTTGTTTGTCTAGATCTCACTTGAACTACATTGTTATTTCCTACGGTAAAAGCCTGTGATGAGATTGGTATTGCACCCTTGAGCCAAGTATATTCAGTTTGGCATGCAACTGATTCAGTTGATTTCTTTTCCTTCAAGGTTGAGGCATAAGATAGTATTGATATATTCATGCCAGGCATTGATGTTACGGTGTCTCTGGCCTCCTTAAAACTAATCTGTTTTTCACACTTTACGTTTTGTATCAACTTCTCCTTCTTCCATACAGGGCAATCCTTAGATGATGACATATGATTGCCCTGACAGTTGATGCATTTAAATATTGTTGTTTCACATGGCCCTTCATGAGTTAAGCTTCATTTAAAACATACTTCTTTGCCTCGGCAGGAACTCTGCCCATGCCCAAACTTTTGGCACCTGAAGCATCGAAGTGGATTTGGAACATACAAACCCACTCCGACATTCAAGTAACCAATTTTGATAGCTTTTGGTGGTTTAGTGCTATCAAAGGTGCAAATATAAGTATTGGTCTTAATTTGTTTACCCTCCTTTTTAATTTCTACCCGTCTTACAGCTGTTATTCCTTGCGGTTTCAGTTCAAGTGTAATATCTATTTCCTGCATGCCAGTTCCCGTGTTCTTATGACACCTTTGCTAGTATTTAATGTTTTATGATAGTCAGCTTTAATATTAAAATCCATAATTTTAGTAGTGTGTAGAAGATTTTGAACTTGAGCTTGTTTAATACACTGTATTAATATATCTCCTGATCTTAATTTGTTGATATCCTGAACAGTTCCTGCAATGCCCTTTATAGCTTTATCAAGAGCAAAGGGATTAATAGTGCTAAGTTTTGTAGTTTCGTCCGTTGAGTGCAGCAGAATAAATTTAGGTATGTTATCTTCAGGTGGTAATAAAGATGCGATCAAATCTTCGTCACAGTCAGAGTTTCCTAAATCAGTTGCAGAGAAAAGTCTTTTGGTTTTGTTTGGTTTAGATGCCATGGTAGTATTATAAGTTGTTCACTGCCCCGGCTCCCACCCACCACGGAGTCCAACAAGGGGTAGGGTTACTGCCCTGCAGTGAACCCACCGGGCTGCCGGTATTCCCACATACCTGGTATGGGGCAGTATACTCAGCCTGTGTTGATACCGAAGTATGCCACTGGCTGATTGGCCCGTGTGTGGAAGTGCCAGGTCTTCAGATGGCGACCATCCAACCAATCACTTTATAAAACACAGTAATTACGGTTGCCACGTGAAACTGAAACAAACAGTGCAGCAAAACTAAGTATTTGGTTAAAAATGAGTTTAAAAACAGCACACAATGGCAATTATGATAAATGATTAAAAGAAATGACTGATTGAATGGCCACCAAATGCCCCCCGACGTGACACCCAGTACTTTTTGGGGTGGGGGCTCCCGATTGGCCAGAACGGACCATCCGACCATCCCTCTACTCCCGAAATTGGGGCCAAAGCAGTGTGTTGAACATTATCTCCGAAATGGAGACCAGGGCTCCATCCAGGAGACTGCCCTAAACGGGGCCACGAGTCCTCAACTGCCAGGATTCCTTCTTCCGGGGCCTTCGGAACGAACCTCACGGGAGAACAAGGTGCCTGCTAGATGGTATTAGCAGGGTTGATCATTTTGGTCCGGAGCTGCGTATTCGTGCATTTCGCAGCAAACCGGCTCAATTGAGCAAACCTGCCAATTAAAAATTAGCAAACCTGCCCAATTAAGCAGGCCGTCCTCTATCCGCCACCTGTGGACCCGCCTAGTAGGGGAAGATCAAACCCCCCTAGGGAACAACCTTCCATCACAAGACATCTAAACTATAATTATACAGAACAACCTTCCAACACAAGGCATCTAAACTATAATTATACTGAACAACCTTCCAACACAAGGTATCTAAACTATAAATATACTGAACAAGGTATCTTAACCTCAATTATAATGAACAACCTTCCAACACAAGGTATGTATCTAAACCTTAATGATACTGAACAACACTTCCAACACAAGGTATCTAAACCTCATTTATACTGAACAACCTTCCAACACAAGGTATGTATACCTTTATTATACTGAACACTCCCAACACAAGGCATCTAAACCTCAATTATACTGAACAATACTTCCAACACAAAGTATCTAAACCTTAATTATGCTGAACAACACTTCCAACAGAAAGCATCTAAACCTTAATTATATTCTGAACAATTCTTCAACACAAAGCATGTATCTAAACCTTAATTTTACTGAACAACACTTATTTATACTGATACCTTATTTATACTGCACAACCTTCCAACACAAGGCATCTAAACTATAATTATACTGAACAGCACTTCCAACACAAAGTATCTAAACCTTCATTGTACTGAACACTTATCTAAACCTTTATTATACTGATCACGTCCAACACAAGGTATCTAAACCTTAATTATACTGAACAACACTTCCAACACAAGGTATCTAAACCATAATTATACTGTACAACACCTAGGGGGGTTTGATCGTCCCCTACTAGGCGGGTCCTCGGGTGGCGGATAGAGGACGGCCTGCTCAATTGGGCAGGTTTGCTAATTTTTGATTGGCAGGTTTGCTCAATTGATCTGGTTCGCTGCGAAATACATGAATACGCAGCCCCGGACCAAAATGATCAACCCTGCTAATACCATCTGGCAGGCACCTTGTTCTCCCGTGAGGTGCGTTCTGAAGGCCCCGGAAGAAGGAATCCTGGTAGTTGAGGACTCGGGCCCCGGTTAGGGCAGTCTCCGGGATGGAGCCCTGGTCTCCATTTCGGAGATAATGTCCAACACACTGCTTTGGCCCCAATTTCGGGAGTAGACAGATGGTCGGATGGCCCGGTCTGACCAATCGGGAGCCCCCAACACCAAAAATATCGGGTTTCACGTCGGGGGGCATTGGGTGGTCATTCAATCAGTCATTTCTTTTAGTTTTGTTCTATCATCACTACCCAAACTGACTTTTAAAGATTTTGATATATTTTAACATCTTCCGTTTTGTTGCACTGTCTGCGTTAGTTGTCAGAGGTAGTTTTTGTTGTACTGGTTTTTAATAAAATGATTGGTTGAATGGCCGCCACGACCTGGCACTTCCCATAAACTTTCGACGGGTCAATCCCTCAGCGGTATGCATTAGCATCAACGCTGGGGGAGTATGCTTTCCATGTACTCTTGGTGCTGTTTGCTGGATATCCGCAACGTAACCCCCTAAGTTGGGCTCAGAGTAAGGGTGGGAGTCATGGAATGATGAAAAACTATAAACACAAATATGGAAAACACAACACACAAAAAACAGAAACGTGGTCGAGAATTCTCTACAGACTCTGATTCTGACTCAGATCATGATGTTCCAAAATCAAAAAGCTGGCCAAAATTTGTCATAATTTATGCGGCTGATGAGAGTCAAAAGGCTTCCAACATAAATCCATTTTTGTTGGAAAAAGCAATTAAAGGAATCGCTGGCTCTGTCAAAAATGTCAAAAAACTAAGATCTGGTGCATTATTGGTAGAATGTGTAAAGGAACAACAGGCAATTAATTTACTGAATATTGATAAATTGGCAGATATTAATGTAAATGTTTTCCCACATAGAACCCTCAACAACAGCAGAGGTGTAATTCGAACAAGGGAACTATTTGGCATCGATGTAATGGAAATAAGAAAGGAACTAGAACCGCAAGGTGTCAGCGATGTCAAAAGAATAGACATTAAAAAAGATGGGGTAATTATAAAAACAAATACTTATATTTTAACTTTCGATTCTTCTCAGCCGCCTAAATCTATTAAAGTTGGTTATATGAACATCAAAGTGGATTTGTATATTCCAAATCCACTTCGATGTTTCAAATGTCAAAAGTTTGGTCACGGTCAGAATAATTGTAGAGGAAAAACTATATGTTTCAAGTGCGGTCAGGAACATCAAGACCCTTGTACTAACACTGTCAAATGTTGTAATTGTCAGGGCAGCCATGTAGCTGCATCAAAGGACTGCCCTGTTTGGCAAAAAGAAAAACAAATACAAAAGGTCAAATGTGAAAAACAGTTGAGTTTTAAGGAGGCCAGAGAATTAGTGACATCGATGCCTGGCATGAATACATTAAAGCCATCATATGCTGCCAAATTATCTCAAAAACTACCATCATCATCAGTGGGTTGTCAAACAAATTATACTTGGATCAATGGCACATTACCAACTTTAGTGCAGGCCTTTACAATAGAACAGGCAAATGATACTGAACAAAAATCCACCCAAACACCTTCAACTTCTCAGAATACATTAGACAAAAAATCAGAAACAAATCAGAAGAAAGATCAGGAAAAACTAAAACTAGACAGGATAAAAGTAAAAGAAGGAAGATCAGAACAGAAAAAAGACCAAACAAAACCAAAATCACACAATCAAAATCTTAGTCAGAATCAGAGAAAGAGTCAGGTAAAAAACAACCAAAAGAATACAGAAACACAAAAAAAGTCAGATCGAACTCCCAAGGCTCTTCAAGATCCTGTTACTCGTAATAGGTTTGAAGGTCTTGAAGCGATGGATGTCGGTGAGTGCATCGATGAAACGTTTGGGTCGTTACGCCCGAGCGCCTCTCAGAATAGGTCCCCAAGACAGAAATCGCCTAAAAAAGTTATTGGGGCTATTTCACCCATCCGTCCACCAGATAAATCTCCAACCAAATATGGATAGAACTAATAACAATAACATAATACATTGGAATTGCCGAGGTTTTAGAGCAAATTTTAATGAACTGGGCCTTTTAAGCCAAAAATATAAACCTGCTGCTTTTTTGCCTGCAGGAAACTCTTTTAAAGAAACCCGAGGCTCAGGATCATTCAGCCTTTAAGCATTATACATCGTATAATGACTGGGCAGATGAAACTGATCTTCATATTCGTGGAACGTCCATTTTAGTTAGAAACGACATTATCCACAGTCCTGTATCTTTGCAATCAAATTTACAGGCTGTGGCGGTACGCCTAACTTTAGACAAGACAATTACATTATGTTCTTTATACGTTTCACCAAGTAAATCCCTACAACTGAATGATCTTGAGCTGCTGGTACAACAGCTCCCAACCCCATACATTTTGTTGGTTGATTTTAACGCACATAGTCCCCTTTGGGGTAATTCCTGCAGTCAAGAGGATGCAAAAGGTAAAACTGTAGAAGAGTTCATTACAAAATATGACTTGTGTTTGTTTAATGATGGTTCAGATACTTATCTGCACCCCACATCTGGTTCGTATACATCGATTGATCTTTCAATTGCATGCCCTTCTATCTTCCTCGATTTTTTGTGGAAGGTAGAAGATGACTTGTGCGGGAG
The DNA here is from genome assembly GCA_031216915.1 of Pictodentalium vernedei. NCBI lineage: Eukaryota > Metazoa > Mollusca > Scaphopoda > Dentaliida > Dentaliidae > Pictodentalium > Pictodentalium vernedei. The sequence continues at coordinate 2,996,529 of CM062296.1, forward strand.
TGATCACTTTCCAATTGTGTTGGAGAGTGTAGTTCCGGCAGACGATGGGAGAGTGCCCCAGTGGAACTTTAAAAAGGCTGACTGGGACACATTTTCATCGCTTTGTTCTGGGCGCCTCTCACGGGAGAAATTTCAAGATAGTGCTGACCAAATAGAACATTTTACAAACGAGTTGCTTGACATTGCAAACACAGTCATCCCTAAAACCTCGGCAAATCCAAAACGTTTCACCAAACCATGGTTTGATAATGAATGTAAACAGGCTATAAAGGATCGTAAGAAAGCTGAAAGGGAATTTAACAAGTCACCAAATACATATAATTTAAACAAACTTCGTATAAATCGGGCAAAAACAAGACGACATATAAAACAAAAAAAGAAAAGTTCTTGGGAATCTTACATTTCTAAGATTAACCAAAACACCCCTATCACTAAAATTTGGAAAATGATTAAAAAGATTAAAGGAAAAGAAACAAAATCAACTGTACAACACCTGAAGGAAAACAACACCTTAATTACCTCTAAAACAGAAATTTCAAATACTTTGGCCTCTACATTTTCGAAACATTCGTTGTCTAAAAATTGTAATCCAGAATTTATCAAAATTAAAAAACAGCAAGAAAAGCAAAAGATCAAATTTACCTCCAACAATTTAGAGGATTACAATGAACCTTTCTCTATGGAGGAGTTATGTAACTCCTTGCATAGAGCAAAGGATACCGCCACTGGTCCCGATGAAATTCACTACCAAATTTTAAAGCATCTGCCTCAATCTTCACTAGAACTTTTATTATCAATTTTTAATCGCATTTGGGTGACTGGCCAGTTTCCACCATCCTGGCGTAAAGCAACAATAATTTCAATTCCTAAGCCTGATAAAGATCACAGCAACCCAAGCAATTACAGGCCTATTGCCTTAACCAGTTGTCTGTGCAAAACCATGGAGAGGATGATCAATGATCGACTTGTCTGGTTTCTGGAATCGAACAATCTGCTTGCGGATGTTCAGTGTGGTTTCAGAAACCAGAGAAGTACTGTGGATCATTTGGTCAGACTTGAAACGTTTATAAGAAATGCCTTTGCTAGACGAGAACATGTGGTCGCCATCTTCTTTGATCTGGAGAAGGCATATGATACAACGTGGACATATGGGATTTTAAAAGATCTTTTTAACATGGCGTTGAGAGGGCGTATGCCTCTTTTTATTGAAAACTTTTTGAGGGACCGCCAGTTTCAGGTTCGTGTTGGGTCAACGTTATCTGATCCTCACGAGCAGGAATTGGGGGTTCCTCAGGGTAGTATTTTATCCGTTACCCTGTTTTTGGTTAAAATTAACAGTATCATCGATGCAATTGAAAATATGGTAGACTCTTCATTGTATGTCGATGATTTTTTAATCTGTTATAGCAGTAAAAATATGAATGCTATCGAGCGCAAACTTCAGCTGTGTTTGAATAGGATTCAAAAATGGGCCACAGAAAATGGTTTTAAATTTTCAAAGTCAAAAACGAACTGTGTTCATTTTTGTAAACTTCGGAAACATCACCTTGATCCGGAGTTAAAAATCAATGGGAGTCCTATTAAAGTTATCAAGGAAGTGAAATTCTTAGGTTTGTTGTTTGACAACAAACTGAATTTCACTTCCCACATAAAACAACTAAAAGTTAAATGTAAGAAAGCTCTGAACCTGCTGAAAGTTGTTGGTAGCGCCGATTGGGGTGCTGACCAAAAAACTTTGCTCCATCTGTATAGATCGCTTGTTCGGTCAAAATTAGATTACGGTTGTGTAGTTTACGGTTCTGCAAGGAAATCATATCTCAAACCACTTGATGCAATTCATAATAGTGGTATTAGAATTAGTCTGGGTGCTTTTCGAACATCCCCTATAGACTCGATGCTTGTTGAAGCAGAGGAACCTTCTCTTGAGAAGCGCAGAATTAAATTATCTCTCCAATATGTGTCTAAACTTTTGGCCAATCCTTCAAATCCTGCTTATAATTGTGTTACAGACCCTCAAAATGTTGATTTCTTTAACCGCCACCAGAAACATATTCCTCCATTGGGAATTAGAATTAAACCCCACATGGAGTCCACCATAATTGAACCACATACAATAAAAGAAAATCGTAAAACACATATTCCTCCTTGGCATCTTAAAAAACCTACAGTTATTTTGGACCTTGCTTCTACCAAAAAATCTGATACCAATTCCTTGCAGTTCAAACAGAAATATGCCGAAATAAAGTCCAAGTATACTACATATACAAGGATCTATACGGATGGATCTAAGGATGGTGACAAAGTATCATCAGCTGCTGTTACTGGTGATCATGTCACCTCAATCAGAATACCGAATCAGAGTTCTATTTTCACAGCTGAAGTTAAAGCTTTACAACTCGCTCTTGAACATATCGAGAATGCTCAGGAAAAGAAGTCGATTATTTTTTCCGACTCTCTTTCCTCTTTACTTGCTTTACTCAACCCCAGGTTGAAGAACCCTCTAGTTTTGGAACTTCGTGAGAAGTTAACAACTCTCGTGTCTGACCAATATGATATCGTGTTTTGCTGGTTACCCGGACATGTAGGTATCGCTGGTAACACCAAAGCAGACAGTGCAGCAAAACAGGCTTTAACAAAGCCTCTCACTGATTTTAAGATCCCTTTCAGTGATTTTAAGCCTCATATTAGTAGTTACATTAAATCTTTGTGGCAGGCGGAATGGGATGGAGCGACAAATAACAAGCTTCATCGCTTCCGACCAACTATTTTAGATCACTACCCGTCTTGTAACCTTTGTAGAAAGGATCTTGCAATTTTGACGCGGTGTCATATTGGTCATACACGACTTACACATTCCTTTTTGTTAGAGGGTAATTTGCGACCAGAATGTGTTCCCTGCCAGCAGGTGTTGTCAGTGGAACACATTCTTTTGAATTGTACTGATTTTAATCATGTTAGAGGGCAGTATTTTACAGTTGGATCTTTGAGAGATTTATTTTATCATACGAGCCCGCAAAAAGTCATCTCATTCTTGAAAGTAATCAACCTTTTTAATAAATTTTAAATTGTTTTTACCATTTTAATTTTCATCTATCTGTATTTATTTCACAGGTTGATTTTCACAGTATTTTTTGTACTACTGGTCTCACTCTCTCATTATGTTTCACACTCATCATTTTTAAACCTCTTATTCAATGTTTCATATTTTAATTAATGGTCTTTTTGGAATATACACTTTCATCACCACGATATAGCCTAAGCTGCTGATGTGGCGTAAAGCACCAATAAATAAATAAATACTGTACAACACTTCCTGCACAAGGTATCTAAACAATAATAATACTGAACAACTCCTCCAGCACAAGGTATCTAAATCCTAATTATACTGAACAACACTTCCAACACACCTTATCTAGACCATAATTATTCTACCGAACAACACTTCTAACACAAGATATCTAAACCATAATTACACTATTGAACAACACTTCCAATACAATGTATCTAAACCATAATAATACTACTGGACACCACCTCCAACACAAGGAGGTATCTAAACCATAATTATACTGAACAACACTTCCAGCACAAGGTATCTAAACCACAATTATACTGAACAACACTTTCAGCACAAGGTATCTAAATCATAATTATACTACTCAACAACACTTTCAGCAAAAGGTGTCTAACCCATAATTATACTACTGGACAACACTTCCAAAACAAGGTATCTAAACCATAACTATACTACCAAACAACACTTCCAGCACAAGGTGTCTAAACCATAATTATACTACTGGACAACACTTCCAATTATTTATTTATTTATTGGTGCTCAACGCCACATTAGCAGCTAGGGCTATATCGTGGCGAGAAAACAGGTATATAAAAAAGTCATAATCAAGAATGAAGTAAAAATTGAATGAAATAAAAATAACCACAAAAGACATTTCAAAGACAAAAATGATTAGAAAAGCAATGAGTAATGAGATAAGAAAATACATTATAAATCAACCTGAGGAACTGAGACTTGATGATTCGAGATTAAAAGAATAAAAATAATTTTAAAATTTTGTAAAAAGGTTGATTACTTTTAGAAATGACACAATTTCGTCCGGGCTCGTATTATAAAATAGATCTCTGAGGGATCCAGCTGTGAAGTACTGCCCTCTAACAAGATTAAAATCAGTGCAATGTAAAAGAATGTGTTCCACTGACAACACCTGCTGACATGGAACACACTCTGGTCGCAAATTACCCTCTAACAGAAAGGAATGTGTTAGTCTTGTATGACCAATGTGACATCGTGTCAGAATAACATGATCTTTCCTACAAAGGTTACTAGATGGGTAGTGATCAGAAACAGTTGGCCGGAAGCGATGAAGCTTGTTATTAGTTGCCCCATCCCATTCCGCCTGCCACATAGATCTGATGTAGTTACTAATATGTGGTTTGAAATCACTGAAAGGGATGTTAAAATCAGTGAGAGGCTTGGCTAAAGCCTGTTTTGCTGCACTGTCTGCTTTGGTGTTACAAGTGATACCTACATGTCCGGGTAACCAGCAAAACACGATATCATATTGGTCAGACATGAGAGTTGTTAACTTCTCACGAAGTTCCAAAATGAGAGGGTTCTTCAACTTGGGGTTGAGTAAAGCAAGTAAAGAGGAAAGAGAGTCGGAAAAAATAATCGACTTTCTTTCCTGTGCATTCTCGATGTGCTCAAGTGCGAGTTGAATAGCTTTAACTTCAGCTGTGAAAATAGAACTCTGATTCGGTACTCTGATTGAGGTGACATGATAACCAGTAACAGCAGGTGATGATACTTTGTCACCATCCTTAGATCCATCTGTATAGATCCTTGTATATGCACTATACCTGGACTTTATTTCGACATATTTTTGTTTAAACTGCAAGGAATTTGTATCGGATTTTTTGGTAAAAGCAAGGTCCAAAATAACTGAAGGTTTTTTAAGATGAGAAGGAGGAATATGTGTTTTACGATTTTCTTTTATTGTATGTGGTTCAATTTTGGTGGACTCCATGTGTGGTTTAATTCTAATTCCCAATGGAGGAATATGTTTCTGGTGGCGGTTAAAGAAATCAACATTTTGAGGGTCTGTAACACAATTATAAGCAGGATTTAAAAGGATTGGCCAAAAGTTTAGACACATATTGAATAGACAATTTAATTCTGCGCTTCTCGAGAGAAGGCTCCTCTGCTTCAACAAGCATCGAGTCTATTGGGGATGTCCGAAAAGCCCCTAGACTAATTCTAATACCACTATTATGAATAGCATCAAGTGGTTTTAGGTATGACTTCCTTGCAGAACCGTAAACTATAGCACCATAATCTAATTTTGATCGAACAAGTGATCTATACAGATGGAGCAAAGTTTTTTGGTCAGCACCCCAATCAGTGCTACCAACAACCTTCAGTAGGTTCAGAGCTCTCTTACATTTAACTTTTAGTTGTTTTATGTGGGAAGTGAAATTCAGTTTGCTGTCAAACACAAACCTAAGAATTTCACTTCCTTAACAACTTTAATCGGACTCCCATCAATTTTTAACTCCGGATCGAGGTGATGTTTCCGAAGCTTACAAAAATGAACACAATTTGTTTTCATCTTTGAAAATTTGAAACCGTTTTCTATGGCCCATTTTTGAATTCTGTTTAAGCACAGCTGAAGTTT
>CM062296.1:3002321-3027221 GCA_031216915.1 Pictodentalium vernedei
TCTTCCTGTACAATATCATCGTGACACTTCCCGGAATGATCTTCCGGTACAATATCATCGTGACACTTCAAGGAATGATCTTCCTGCACAATGTCATCGTGACACTTCACGGAATGATCTTCCTGTACAGTATCATCGTGACACTTCAGGGAATGATCTTCCTGTACAGTATCATCGTGACATTTCACGGAATGATCTTCCTGTACAGTATCAACGTGACACTTCACGGAATGATCTTCCTGTACAATATCATCGTGACATTTCACGGAATGATCTTCCTGTACAATATCATCGTGACACTTCACGGAATGATCTTCCTGTACAGTATCATCCTGACACTTCACGGAATGATCTCCCTGTACAATATCATCGTGACACTTCACGGAATGATCTTCCTGTACGTATCATCGTGACACTTCACGGAATGATCTTGCTGTACAATATCATCGTGACACTACACGGAATGATCTTCCTGTACAATATCATCGTGACACTTCACGGAATGATCTTCCTGTACAATATCATCGTGACACTTCACGGAATGATCTTCCTGTACGTATCATCGTGACACTTCACAGAATGATCTTCCTGTACAATATCATCGTGACACTTCACGGAATGATCTTCCTGTACAATATCATCGTGACACTTCACGGAATGATCTTCCTGTACAATATCATCGTGACACTTCACGGAATGACCTTCTTCTATAGTATCATCGTGACACTTCATGGAATGATCTTCCTATACAGTATCATCGTGACACTTCACGGAATGACCTTCTTGTAAAGTATCATCGTGACACTTCATGGAATGATCTTCCTATACAGTATCATTGTGATACTTCACGGAATGATCTTCCTGTACAGTATCATCATGACACTTCACGGAATGATCATCCTGTACAATATCATCGTGACACTTCACGGAATGACCTTCTTGTATGGTATCATCGTGATACTTCATGGAATGATCTTCCTATACAGTATCATCGTGATACTTCAGGAATGATCTTCCTGTACAATATCATCGTGACACTTCATGGAATGATCTTCCTGTACAATATCATCGTGACACTTCACGGAATGTTCTTCCTGTATAGTATCATCGTGACACTTCATGGAATGATCTTCCTATACAGTATCATCGTGACACTTCACGAAATGATCTTCCTCTACAGTATCATTGTGACACTTCACGGAATGATCTTCCTGTACAGTATCATCGTGACACTTCGCGGAATGATCTTCCTGTACAGCATCATTGTGACACTTCACGGAATGATCTTCCTGCACAATATCATCCTGACACTTCACGGAATGATCTTCCTGTACAATATCATCGTGACACTTCAAGGAGTGAGCTTCCTGTACAATATCATCGTGACACTTCACGGAATGATCTTCCTGTACAATATCATCGCGACACTTCGCGGAATGATCTTCCTGTACAATGTCATCGTGACACTTCACAGAATGATGTTCCTGTACAATATCATTGCGACACTTCACGGAATGATCTTCCTGTACAATATCATCGTGACACTTCACGGAGTGATCTTCCTGTACAATATCATCATGACACTTCACGGAATGATCTTCCTGTACAATATCATCGTGACACTTCATGGAATGATCTTCCTGTACAATATCATCATGACACTTCACGGAATGATCTTCCTGTACAGTATCGTCGTGACACTTCACGGAATGATCTTCCTGTACAGTATCATGACACTTCAGGGAATGATCTTCCTGTACAGTATCATCGTGACACTTCACAGAATGATCTTCCTGTACAGTATCATCGTGACACTTCAGGGAATGATCTTCCTGTACAATATCATCGTGTCACTTCACGGAATGATCTTCCTGTACAGTATCATCGTGACACTTCACGGAATGATCTTCCTGTACAATATCATCGTGACACTTCACGGAATGGTCTTCCTGTACAGTATCATCGTGACACTTCACAGAATGATCTTCCTGTGCAATATCATCGTGACACTTCACGGAGTGATCTTCCTGTACAATATCATCATGACACTTCACGGAATGATCTTCCTGTACAATATCATCGTGACACTTCACGGAATGATCTTCCTGTACAATTTCATCGTGACACTTCACGGAATGATCTTCCTGTACAGTATCCTGACACTTCAGGGAATGATCTTCCTGTACAGTATCATCGTGACACTTCACGGAATGATCTTCCTGTACAGTATCATCTTGACACTTCACGGAATGATCTTCCTGTACAATATCATCATGTCACTTCACGGAATGATCTTCCTGTACAGTATCATCGTGACACTTCACGGAATGATCTTCCGGTACAATATCATCGTGACACTTCACGGAATGGTCTTCCTGTACAATATCATCGTGACACTTCACGGAATGATCTTCCTGTACAATATCATCGTGACACTTCACGGAATGATCTTCCTGTACAATATCATCGCGACACTTCACGGAATGACCTTCCTGTACAATATCATGACACTTCACGGAATGATCTTCCTGTACAATATCATCGTGACACTTCACGGAATGATCTTCCTGTACAATATCATCGTGACACTTCACGGAATGATCTTCCTGTACAGTATCATCGTGACACTTCACGGAATGATCTTCCTGTACAGTTTCATGACACTTCATGGAATGATCTTCCTGTACAATACCATCGTGACACTTCACGGAATGATCTTCCTGTCAATATCATCGTGACACTTCACGCAATGATCTTCCTGTACAGTATCCTGACACTTCACGGAATGATCTTTCTGTACAATATCATCGTGACACTTCACGGAATGATCTTCCTGTACAATATCATCGTGACACTTCACGGAATGATTTTCCTGTACAATATCATCGTGACACTTCACGGAATGATCTTCCTGTACAATATCATTGTGGCACTTCACGGAATGATCTTCCTGTACAATATCATTGTGGCACTTCACGGAATGATCTTCCTGTACAATATCTTCGTGACACTTCACGAAATGATCTTCCTGTACAATATCATCGTGACACTTCACGGAATGATTTTCCTGTACAATATCTTCGTGACACTTCACGGAATGATCTTCCTGTACAATATCTTCGTGACACTTCACGAAATGATCTTCCTGTACAATATCATCGTGACACTTCACGGAATGATCTTCCTGTCAATATCATCGTGACACTTCACGCAATGATCTTCCTGTACAGTATCATGACACTTCACGGAATGACCTTCCTGTACAATATCATCGTGACACTTCACGAAATGATCTTCCTGTACAATATCATCGTGACACTTCACGGAATGATTTTCCTGTACAATATCATCGTGACACTTCACGGAATGATCTTTCTGTACAATATCGTCGTGACACTTCACGGAATGATCTTCCTGTACAATTTCACCGTGACACTTCACGGAATGTATTTAAGGTGAACAGGGAATATGATACTTTTGAATGCATTACCGAAAACAGCCTAAAACATGATTTTAAATTGCATAGAACGAAGTTGTTCAACTTGACCGAATTTGAATCTGCGACTTCCCTGAACGTGTGATCACTGCTCTTTACAGTAAATACGTTCCGTGAATTAGCATCGATTACCATATACAATCTGAAAATATAAACTAGAACAATATTATGCTGAAAGAAAGGTTTGAGATGAGTACAGGTGAAAATGGGCGAATTAAATCGACATTTCATTGACACTCAAACAGTAAGTAAAATGGGGGTCGTTTCCAGAATCTTAACTGTACAACAAGTGTACAAAACTTGGCTTTAAAAGTTTGGGAGTTTTCACTTTATGTTTGGGGTAACAATACAGTTACAGGCTGTTATTACCATGACTAATATGGCTGTCACTACCACCACTGAGAACCCAGTAGTAATAGTAACAATAATATTAACAATACAGTTACAGACAGCTATTACCATGACTAATATGGCTGTCACTATCACCACTCAGAGCCCAGTAGTAATAGTAACAATAATATTAACAATACAGTTATAGGCAGCTATTACCATCACCAAAATGACTGTCACTATCACCACTCAGAGCCCAGTAGTAATAGTAACAATAATATTAACAATACAGTTACAGACAGCTATTACCATCACCAATATGACTGTCACTATCACCACCCAGAGCCCAGTAGTAATAGTAACAATAATATTAACAATACAGTTACAGGCAGCTATTACCATCACCAATATGACTGTCACTATCACCACTGAGAGCCCAGTAGTAATAGTAACAATAATATTAACAATACAGTTACAGACAGCTATTACCATCACCAATATGACTGTCACTATCACCACCCAGAGCCCAGTAGCAATAGTAACAATAATATTAACAATAATAATAGGCTAAGCCTAAGGTTTCAAAGTAACTTTAATTGGCGAGAGGCGAGAGGGCGTTCTGTGTAACAAAGAGAAGCCTGGTTTTGAAAAAAGAGTACCTTGATGGCACCTTTGAGAGGTCACTGTTGTTCAAGCTGAGGTCGCGGTCCCTAGAGCTGAGGAGAGAAATTGGGAAAAACAGTGAAAAGGATTTCCAGATGTGTAATTTAGGCGTAGTGGAGACCCTGGGACACTTTCTTCTACAATGCCCAAAATACGAGTCTAAAGAAATAGGATTCAATGGGAGTATGATGGGAAAGTGGGATGAGAGAATGAAGGACATGTGGTTAGTGAGAGACTCAAAGGAGAAGGTTAATATGCTAATCGGAGAAATTGGGAAGAACTGGGCAAAGGATGTCATCAAGCAGTTCGTCTCCGAGTGTTGGCAGGAGAGAAGAAGCGTGGGAATATGGAGGTAGTTTGGGAGCACAGGGTTAACCAAGGCCTTCTCATCCGAGAATCGCGACAAATCAGCGGCCGGCCAAAGTGTTATTATTATTATTACTACCAGCCGCCTCTCTTGAAGACTTGCCATAAAGTCCTGTCAAACACCTTTATCCACGTGGGAGGGGTGACATTGGGTTGTGTTGCCTCGCCATTAAAAATCTTGGGGAATGAGCGAACAAGGAGGGTCGGAATCCAGGTACGGGCCAAACTCGGCTTGCAGAGCTGAGTTGGGACCGCTCTGTGATTTTCTTTCCTGCGGGGTGAATTCGAAATAGGTTCCTTCTTCGTTAGGTGTGATTCCTAATCACTTCCGGCCGCGTAAATATTTGAGACATTCAACAAATGGAATAACATGGCAGAAATATTTATTACATGGGATATGTCTCACCAATTCCAGTTTATCTATAGCCCTGTACTAGCGCTATAGTACCCCTTTGAAATGCCACTGTCGCTGGCTCGCAACAGGAGCTTTATTCACTGAACTTTAAACTTTTGCGTTTGTACGCGTCTACAATCTCTGACTGCCGTGGGATCCCTACTAGTAATGTTAATTACCTTGTGGCAACATAATTCTGATTTGGATTCGGTTCATCCACTCAGTCGACTAGCTTAGCAAGTCTACGTCACATACCTTATACATGTGTCCTTTGATAGAACTCTCCTTGAATGTTTCCTATCCTTTGGAATTCGCACAGTTCACGGCAGAACTCACAACTTCAAAATGCCCAGCAATATCACTCGCGCGAGACTCTATTATATGGCGTCTCCTACTCGGCCAAAACCCAAGTCTCACTTTGAAACGGGCGAACCATAGTCTCTCTGAACTAGCTTGTTCTTCACACTTATACCTTGTCTTGGAATGTCCAAACATGGCACGCGACATTTATGAAGACAAGATATGCGAGCACCCATGCATATGCTTTTAAGCGTATCTCGAGAACTGAGAAATAATACACTTGATAGCCCTGTCGACTGGAATGAATCTATAAGGGGCAGTCACTGCTAGATTAATTAACTGACGATAAAATGGAGACATTTTATTCTGACTTTTAATATGCCAAAGAAGTATCCCACTGTGAATCGCCTGAAGCTAATTATCAAATTAAAACATGTTTACTTACAACACAGTGAGAAGAAATATATACATATATCTGAAGTTGGCTTTGTTCTGACAGTTCCATCCCTGCGTTTCTCCAAAAAACTCAAAGAGGGCAAAGCCACGTTCAGCCACCACACACACAGTCATACATACTTACAATGATTCAATCGGCTGAGTGCTAGAATGTTCTATGTCCCATAGGGGACATAGAACATTCTAGAACTCAGGCGACGAATCGGCTCACTATGTACATTGTACACAACTCACCACTCACTTTCTTGACCATGTTGTCCTGTCTCGAGACAAGCCAGCTGATGGGTTACCATACGAGTATAGCTCTACCTCGCAACACACACACACACACACATACTCTCTCTCTCTCTCTCTCTCTCTCTCACGAATGTTTAAATTCATAGAATTCATAGAATCTGCGAATTAATTCTTGGGCTTACAGCCGCGCACATGTGTCGGTTATGTATATCCCATGAACATTTGCCGAGATTTTCTTCTTTTTTTTAATGAAGGGCCAAATGAGCCAGCCTACTGTATTAAATATTCCCATGTGTAATGGACCCCTGCTATCTCCTGGGGAGCCCCTCAGCATCCTCCAACTGAAACTATTCATGGGCGCGTGTTCCACCAAGGACCCCTCTCATCTTCAAACCCAACGCCTGCAGGCTCCCCAGTAATACCTTCCGTACCAGAGTTCGCTGCCACAGATGAAACGCTCCGTTGACTGACTGCTGCCAGTCCTATCTTGAGTGCCCCACCCCAGGTCTCAGGGCCCCTCCGAAATCTCTCTTTATGATGCACTTGTGTGACTACCCCGTCCACATCTCCTCGCGGCCTCTCCTGGCCTAATGTACCTCCCCAGCCAATGACGTGGTTTCAGTGTCCTTTATATTTTGACATCTCAGCAAAAATCTGGCGTGGTAAACCACTTCTCTATCTATGCTCACTTGGTAATAACCATTGCCTAATATTCTTGGAACAGTGTACGACCCTTCCCACTGTAACCGCGGTAGTAGTATGTCTCGTATGTTTGGGGCCTTATTTGGATGACCCCGGTGGATGACCCCGGAAGTGATGTCATGTCACGTGACGTAGTGGCGCCATGTTTTGTTGTCATGGTAACCCGCGTGAGCGGCCATCTTGTGACGTCATCTCCATAGTGATACGTGTTGTTAGTGCGCATGCGCAGCACATGTCGTTAGGGTGATACGTGTTTCCGTCGTCCATTTTGTATACTGGAGGCCGCCATCTTGGTTTTTATGGTACCACGTGATTGCTATGTTACCTAAGGCCTACAATAGGACAGGGGTATGTTCGGAGGGTATGTTCGATTGAATCGGAGTAAATCTAATTACCACAAACAAACCGACAATCCTTCCAAATCACCAAAATCCACCCAAAATCAGCGAAATTGACTTTATTTGATACGGATTTCCCATTTTATCGATGTAGCACGTAGTGCTATAGTACTAAGGGTGTACCGGGGGTGTGTTCCTTTGTAGAAGAGTATTTTTCTGGTTCGGATTTTCTCAGAATCCTCGTTTAATTACCCAAATAAACCCGTCAAGTTGTATTATTTCGAATTCTTTCAGAATCCTATTTTGGATCCCATGACGTTTTTCCCCAATAATAGTAGCACGTAGTGCTATAGATTTTTAAAAGGTCGTGTTTGATTGAAGTGGAGTAATGTGCCCATTTTTAGAATATACCATGACGTGTTTTCCCTATTAAGAATAGCGCGTAGTGCTATAAGACCAGTTTACCCAGAAATCCTCTGCTTCTACTTGGAACTATATTTTTATAAATTCCTACGCTCTATTTTTAGTAACATCCTTAACTGACCCCCTAACTAATTGTTAGGGTCTATATTTACCAATTTCTTTAAATGACCCCCCTAACTACATGATTTTAAATAATAAAATTAATGAGGATCAAGATGTTTTTACACTAACCAATCAGAGCGAAGTTAATCCACCAATCAGATTTCTGGATTCCCATTGTGTTTCTTTCCCATTGACCTCTATACTAATTTTCTAAATTTCCTAACTTTAACCTATAATCCTATAAGAAACAAACACAAACGCCCATCGAGAATGAAAATATCGATGAAAAAAAGTTGTGACGTCGTGACGTTTTCAAAAACGTCCGTCACGTCGAAATAAATTCCGGAGATGAGTAACGTCGCGTCATTCTGTTTCGATCCTTCGAACTGAACACATCGCTAAAGAGTTTTCTGTAGCAATTTTGCATTTGCAAAACTTTTATGAAGATGGAGTCTGAAGCTGCTACTGCCGTTACCAGAACTGATGTTTACGCCTGTGAAGAGTGTGGAAAGACCTTTACGGACCGTCGGAACCGGAATCGCCATGTGCGCACCCAGAACGCCGCCGGAGAGAAGAAGTCGTTCGACTGCACCAACTGTAACAAGTTCTATGCTTCCAAGCAGAAGCTGGATCAACACCCGAAGAAATGTTTGGAGACCTACACATGTATGGAATGCGGCCAGGAGTTCAACGAACTACTCCATTTTAATCGACACAAGAGCGTTGCCCACCGACCAGTTCCTGTACCATCTAAAAGGAAGACTGATGAACTGAAGAGAGGACCACCTAAACAACCACTGACCACGACGACCACCCATTATGATGTTGACCCAATTGAGTTTGAAAAGAATATGATGTCTGAAGAAGAGACCGATGGGATGTTGACCGTGTACGAAGATAACTGGAGTTCTATTAGAACTCGCCACATGATGAACAGAAGAGTCCAGGACCAGTATAACTACCGGATCAACGATGTGAACCTGAAAACGATGAATGATGAATTGATGACTACCACATTTCTGCCACAACAGGTAAGATTTAAAATTAATCTTAGTTTAGGATTTATCCTGCGACACAATGAAACGAATGAACTGAAGTATTACCATCCATCACAAAACAACGCCCGGGTACTTGATGTTCCACAACTTGTATGCTGCCAAGAAGACTTTGAAGAATTCCTTGATGATGTCATGGAAGAAGATATCCTGGAATGGGCCAAATTAAAACGACCCAACACCAAATGGCTTGTGGAGAGAGTTACCAACGTCACATTTTATGTGAATAAGCTGAAAGGTCACCCAATTGGAATGGTAGAAGATCTTCCAGATTATATTCTCCAGAACAAAGGCGTAAATGCTTTGGTGAAAGATAAAAATAACTATTTTACCTTCGAAGACAACCTGTGCATTTTCCGCTGTTTAGCTTTATGGAGTGGTTCCACAGCACACAATTTGAACACTACAACAGATGGCATGTACAACAAGTATACAAAGAAGCCAAAGAATGAATTCCGTGGAGTAACTTTAGCCGAATTACCTGACTTGGAGAAATGTTTTGAAGTAAATATCCAAGTATATGAACTTGTCAAGAATGATGATGACCAAATTGTTGCCAAATTAGTACAGAGATCTCACAGAAAGTATGAAGATACCATGTATGTGAACGTTTACAAGAATCATTTTAGCTACATCATCGATATAGACCAATACTGCAAATCCTTTGAATGCCTCAAATGCGGCAAATTATGGAAAAATGGATTTCTACTCAATCGCCACGAGAAAACCTGTACAGATGAAGTAAATTACCAGTATGTTGGCGGTGTATACCATCCATCCCAGTCCATATTTGATCTGTTAGAAGTTGAAGGTATAGAAGTACCTGAAGAGAAAAAGTTTTATCCATACCGTGCAACGTTTCATTTTGAAAGTTACTTTGTCAAATCCAGTCTACCTGCTGACAGTGATAAACTGATATGGGAAGCAGAACACCGACCATTGAGTGTGAGTATATGTAGTAATGTTCCAGAATACAAGAACCGAAATGTTTTATTACAAATGGAAATTCTCAAGAACTTGTTGAAGAAATGATGACATTTCATCTCATTGCCACCAACTGATGCAGACCTATCATGCTTGGACCTTGTTTAAACTCAGACAGAAAATTGATGAAACGCTGGAAGCGGAAGACAGAGCTACTGGAGAAGATACCTCAAAAAATGCACCCTTTACAAAAATCGGAGAAGAAATTTCAAGACTACCTGCAAGAGATGCCCGTCATCGGATTCAACTCTGGAAAATATGATATGAATGTAGTCAAGCGTGAACTGATGACATACCTGAAGAGACAGAATCCACTCAAGTTTGCAGTGAAGAAATCAAATAACTACATGTGCGTCTCGACAGAATTTTTCAAGTTTGTTGATATTTGCAACTACCTCGCTCCAGGATTCAGCTATGACAAGTTTTTGAAAGCATTTGGCTGCTCCGTGACGAAGGGATTTTTACCATATGAATGGATCGACAGCTTGAACAAATTGGATCAAGACCACCTACCAGACCATGACGCCTTCTACAGTTCTCTGAAGAAAGAAAATATATCCAATGAAGAATACTAGTACTGCCAGCATGTATGGAACGACCTGGAGATGACAACTTTCCGTGATTTTCTGATCTGGTATAATAACCGAGATGTAAAACCATTCCTTGAAGCAGTTGACAAGCAGTTTACTTTCTACCAAGAACGCCACATCGACATGTTTAAAGATGGTATCAGTGTTCCGGGCCTCACGTTGAAATACCTGTTCCAGACCATGAATGATGACACTTACTTCACATTATTTAACCAGAAAAACAAAGACCTGCATCACTTAGTGAAAGATAATATCGTCGGTGGACCTTCAATTATCTTCAACCGATACCACGAGAAAGATGTTACCCGAATCAGACAAACAAAATATGGCAAAGAAGCAAAACCATGTGGAAGTATTATAGGCTTTGATGCGAATGCATTATATCTTGCCTAATGCAAGAGATGCCAACGGGTTGAAGTATTAGACGTCGTGAAGAAAACCAGTTTAAACCAGAACATCCAATGAAGTATGGTAAAATGGCTGAACAATGGTTAGAGTTTTTATCCATGAGAGATGACATCCACATCAGACATCAGTTTAACGGAGCTGAAAAAATGATTGGTCGAAGACAGTTGCCTGTTGATGGTTGGTGCAAAGAGACACAGACTGTATACCAATTCCATGGCTGCTTCTGGCACGGACATACCTGCATGAAAGATAAGAATGGCCTTCCTATCATCCATAATGAAGTCAGAAATAAACCGATGAAAGAACTGCTACAAGACACCCGTACCAATGCAAAGTACATCACCGATTTGGGCTATAAACTTATTGAAATCTGGGAGTGTGAGTGGAAAGAGATGAAGAAGACCGATGCCACACTCAAGGCCTTCATGAAAGAGAACTTTTTAGACAAAATAGATGGTGCGATGACAGATGAAGAAATACTGAACAAAGTGAAGTCCGGTGAACTGTTTGGTTTGGTCGGATGTGATATACATGTACCAGATCACCTGAAAGAGTACTTTGAAGAGATGACACCTATCTTCAAGAATACAGATATTTCCATAGATGATATTGGTGAACACATGAAGTGCTTTGCCGAGAAGAATAGAATCATGAAGAAATCCCGTAGAAGTTTGATCGGAAGCTATGGAGCAGAAAAATTGTTGTTTGCAACCCCTTTACTGCAGTGGTACCTCCAGCATGGTATTGAAGTTGATCACGTCTATCAAGTTATCCAATATAAACCAAGAAGATGTTTTGAAAAATTTGGAGATGAAGTATCTGAAGCAAGAAGACAAGGAGATGTTGACCCTGACAAGTCGATCGTTGCCGACACCATGAAGCTGTTGGGAAATTCTGGATATGGCAAAACCGTCACCAACAGAGAGAAGCATCGACGTGTGTGCTATTGCGATGACGAAGAAGTCACCAAAGCTGTAAATAACATGTCCTTCAGAGCCTTGAATCCATTAGATGAAACATTATATGAAGTCGAATTGAACAAGAAAACCATCAAGTTGGATCTGCCACTTCACATCGGATTCTTTGTTTACCAGTATGCGAAACTCCGGATGCTTCAGTTCTATTATGATGTCATCGATACTTTTATCAACCGCCAAGATTTCGAATATGCTGAAATGGACACAGATTCTGCATATCTATGTACCTCGTCACCATCCATAGATGAATTAGTGAAACCAGAGAAGAGAGTAGAATTTTACAAAGAGAATCACAAGTGGTTTCCATCAGAGTGTTGTGATTTCCACAGAGATAATTATGTAAAAAACAAATTAGAAGGCAAAGAATGGCTGTCACCCTCATGCTGCCAAGAAAGAAAGCGTTTTGACAGGAGAACTCCAGGCTTGTTCAAGGTAGAATGGCAAGGAACCGGCATTGTTTGGACCGTGTAGTAAAACATATTATTGTTTCGGTGCCACCAATAAATCCAGTTGTAAAGGAATCAGCAAACGCCACAATGATTTGACGAAAGACAGATATTTGCAAGTTTTGAAGACTCAACAGAGTGGATCTGGCATCAACCGAGGATTTGTGATGAATGACAACACTATGTATACCTACCAACAGAGCAGAGATGGACTATCATATTTCTACCCAAAACGAAGAGTTTTAGAAGATGGAGTTAGCACCATACCACTAGAGATTTAAAGAAGAAATAATTGAGTGAATGTCATATTTTTCTACAACCTGAACAAAGTCTAGCTTTTGCCTACAAAAAGTCCTATTTAGTTGACCAAAAAATTCCTAAAAACCGAAATGGTTTTTAGATGTTCTACTCAATTATATTAGGCTCATCAAATTTTTAAAGTCCTTTATGGCATTCTCTAAAGTCCTTTATGGCAGTCCTCATAGAGTCCTGTATGGCATTCTCTTAAGTCCTTTATGGCAGTTTTTCTCTAAAGTCCTTTATAGCAGTCCTCATAAAGTCCTACATAGCATTCTCTAAAGTCCTATATGGCAAGTTTTTCTCAAAGTAAAAAGTCCTACATGACATTCTCTAAAGTTCTTTATGGCAGTCCCCATAAAATCCTACATGGCAGTCCTCATAAAGTCCTATATGGCAAGTTTTTCTCAAAGTAAAAAGTCCTTTATGGCATTCTCTAAAGTCCTTTATGGCAGTCCTTGTAAAGTCTTTTATGGCAAGTTTTTTCTCTCTAAGTAAAAAGTCCTATATGGCAGTCTTCAAAAAAATGGCAAGTCTTACAAGGCAATACATTTTTCTGGCGTAAAGATTTTTCAATTTTTTTTTATTTATTCTAATACAGAGAGTTTTTTCATCATTATCATCATCATCATCATGTTCCTGATATACTTTAGGCTAACCCTATTGGAAGAGGAGGATGCTTCTTTACTTTTTAGTTTCATTCAAAACTTAGTTTCATTCAAAACTTTTTAGTTCCATTTAGTTTAAAAAAAAATGTTGATTCATGGTATCTTTTAGGTTACACCTATTGGAACCAGATGATACTTCTTTATTCAAAATTTAGTTTCATTCAAACTTTTTAGTTCCATTTATTTTTTAAAAAAATGGTGATTCATGGTATCTTTTAGGTTACACCTATTGGAACCAGATGATACCTCTTTACTTTTTAGTTTCATTCAAAACTTAGTTTCATTCAAAACTTTTTAGTTCCATTTATTTTAAAAAAACATGTTGATTCATGGTATCTTTTAGGTTACACCTATTGGAACCAGATGATACTTCTTTTCTTTTTAGTTTCATTTCATTTTTTTTTTAAAGTTGATTCCTGGTGTCTTTTAGGCTACCCCTATTGTATAACCAAAGGAATAAATCATCATCATCATCATTACTAAGAAATTCTCTGTTGTGAATATTTAAAAGAAATGAGAAATTTTTATGATAGAAAAACTGAATTGCTAAGTTGGACATGTTGTTTTCGTTTTCTTTTTTGATGAACAAAAAAAATTCCCTCAAAGAGGATACGAACTGTAGGGGGTGGGAATGCACTCGAGCTATTTGACTTATCTCCATTGGACAGAGGTTTGTAGCTTGACCTGACCCAAGCCAGTACAAAATGCACAGGGTCATATCCTACAGTTTAAGGATCAAGATTGCAGTTTGATCGCCAAACTGACCAATCAGATCGAAGTTAATCAACCAATCAAATTTCTGTATTTTCAGTGTATTTCTTTCCCATTGACTTCTACTCTAATTTTCTGAATTTTCGAACTTTAACCTATAATCCTATAGAAAACAAACACAAACCCCAACCAAGAATCAAAAACTCAATCAAAATTTGTTGAACTGGTGTGATGTTTTCAATCACGTCCGTCAAAGATATATAAGATTAGGCAAAGCATGGACTTGGCATCATTCACGATCGAACCATTGACCAGAGAAGATGTTCCGAATTGGCACCAAGCAGACTTATGCTAACGTCACCCAGTACCAGGGTGAACTGAAGATTCGTCTCAGAAGATACTTTGAGGGAAAAGAAGACTGGTATTGAACTATCTTTAGAAGAATGGAATGCCTTGAAATCTCAAATAGAAGAAGTAGATGCAGCCATCAAAACCCAACAAACAACTTTAACTGAAGTTCCTGAATACACTAAACCTACTAACCATGAAGACTTCAAAAAAACAAATCAAGAACCACCTTTGAAGAAGAAGAAGATCACAGTGAGAATAACCCAACCACGACCATTGATCGTTGATGAAATTGATAGTGAACTCAGGTAAGTTCGCTTGCAGCATGAACTTTGCTTGGCATATGCTCATAATGTCGAAGAGAACATTGACGCTGTAGTGAAAGAAAAATGTTATGGATGTACAGTCGATCACCCAAGTCAGATTCAGCATAATGTATGCCTAATGCTGTCTGAAGAAGAGAAGATTATAACATGTTTTAGTGACGCACTTGAAAGAGTTAACAAGAATGGTGTTCATCTACTGTGGCACCATAATACTTCTGGAATGAATCCACCACCAGTACAGAAAGAGTATGAAGATATGTTCGAGAAACCTCTCACAAATGAACAGAGACGTTGTATTATGGATTTGGTGATTGAATTTATGACCATCAAGAAACCTGTTACAATTGGATTCTAATTGAAGATGTAAATAGATGTTGTAAATAGATGATTCTTAGAAAAAAAGAAAAAAAAGAAGAAAAAAAGTATAAAATGAAGAAACAAGAAAAAAGGGTGGTAATGACGCTTAAGTTATTTGATGTTTATCTTCTTGACAAATATCAAACAAACTTAAACTGTCCCCCGCCAGTAAGTCAGAGGGCCACCAATTTTAAATATTTTTTGGATGACGGTCATATTGACCACCTCTCCAAAAGGTATAAAAGGGGGAGTAGTCCCCACGTTCAGTGAGGGCCACCTACCCAAAAAGTATAAAAGGGAAGTAGTACCCACATAGAACAACAAAGATGGATCCTCGTTGGAAGCATCCATTCACTTGTTTATTATGTGGTCCCACGGGTAGTGGTAAATCATCCTTTGTAAATCGGGTTATTCAAAACATTCAAAATATTATATCACCTGTCCGAAGTCACATCATTTGGTGTTATAGTGAATGGCAACCATTATACAATACTTTACCCCAAGTAGAATTCGTAGAGGGTCTCCCTCAAGAATTAAAATCTGATAGTTTAGTCATATTGGATGATGTGATGCTCGATGCAGATGTTCGAGTGTCTAGATTATTTACTAAAGGTAGTCATCACCGTAACATTAGTGTGAACTACATTGTTCAAAATGTATTCGATAAAAATAAAGTCCATAGGACTGTAGCTCTCAATAGTCATTACATGATCTTGTTTAAAAATCCTAGGGATCGTTCTCAGATCTCACACTTGGCAGCACAGATGTATCCTGGTCATTCCAAGTTTCTGAGAGAAGTTTTTGAAGATGCCACTTCGACACCATATGGTTACCTTTTAATAGATCTGAAACAACATACTCCTGAATACATGAGATTAAGAAGTCGAATTTTTCCTTTTTCCTGGGGAAACCTAATATGTGTACCTCCGAAAAGTATAAAAGGGGAGCAACAAGTCTGACTCGAGTCAGAAGCATGTCTGACCGTCTCAAGCGCAACATCGCTCTTCTCAAGGTTCTTATTAAATCGAAACCCGCACTCGTCAAATCCATACTAAAACATGCAGACAAAGAATTGATAACTTGTTTGTGTGACTGTGCCTCGAATATACTGAAGGGAGCAGTACCTCAGACCAAAGCTCAGAGAACCAAACTCCTCCGTCAGAAACAACTAGTGAGGGCAGTGGCAAACAAAGGTACCTCTGACAAAAAGAGGAGACAAATCTTGCAGAAAGGGGGATTCTTGGGGGCATTGCTACCTCCTGTACTATTGGGTGCTGTTAAAGGTATATTTGGATGATGGAATATGCAAAGAAGATGGCTTTGGTAGAACCAAGGTTATTGGAACGTCTACAAGAGACTCCAAGACAACCGAATGAACTGGCTGTTTCATCACTGGATAGAGAAATGAGAGATATTCCCGATGCCCCTTTTCTTTCGGCTGATGAAAAGATGAATAATCAAATTTTACAAAGATACTTGACATTTCAACAAAAGGTAATGGCTCCTCGACCAATTAAAGTCGAATTAAAAGAAGATAATAAAGACGAAGACATTCTCGATTCTGTACCTATGGCAATGAAGAGAAAGGGAAAGTTGTTGTTGAATCGTATTAGAGGTGACCCAAATATATCTTGGAATGAGAAGGGTGAATTAGTCTACAAAGATCAAACAGTGGTAGGGTCGAATGTAACAGATCTTCTAAACGATTTACTTAGAAGACGAAAATCTTTCCAACCAAAGGGATGGGAAGTGTTGGTTGAAGCTTTGAGAGAACGTTGGGATTTTATGAAACAGGCACCGATAAAGTCGGAACCTAAACAACCAAAGAAAACAGAAACGCCAAAGTGGACCGAAAAAAGGTATAAATAGAGTTGACACTCGAACAAGGCATTCATGGAAGCATTGTACTATGATTCTGAAGTGCCTGGTAGTTTTGGTGGTGTAGACGCTCTTCGTAGAGCGTCCAAGAAAAAAACTAAAGTTGTAAAATGGTTAGAGACTCAAGACACATACACTCTTCACAAACCTGTTCGTCGTACATTTCCTAGAAGGAAAGTGATAGTTAGTGGTATAGATGCACAATGGCAAGCTGACTTGGTAGATGTTTCAAACATAAGTAAATTCAACAAAAACATAAAATTTTTGTTGACATGCATAGATGTGTTTAGTAAATATGCTTGGGTGATGCCATTACAAAACAAACTTGGTGATTCCATCGTGAAAGCTTTTAGTAAAATTTTCAAACAAGGTCGTAAACCAGAAAAATTACAAACTGATCAAGGCAAATAATTTCTAAACAGAACATTTCAGAATTTTCTCAAAGATCACAAAGTCGACTTTTTTTCACTGCACAAAATGTTGAAACAAAATGTTCCATAGTAGAAAGATTCAATAGAACTTTGAAAACCAAGATGTGGAAATATTTTACCAAGACCAATACACTAACTTTTTCCACTTCAAAACTTGGTGAAATCATATAATCATTCTCATCATCGTAGTATAGGTATGGCCCCCATTACCGTGAACCTTGAAAATCAAGAAGAGGTTTGGCAAAGGTTGTATGGGCAACCCATAAAACACAAGACACCAAAGTACAAAGTAGGAGACAGAGTGAGAATCAATAAAGTTAAGAAAACTTTTGAGAAAGGTTATTTGCCCAATTGGACCGAAGAGTTATTCACAGTAGTAGCCATCAAGAAAGGACATCCAGTCACATACATCTTACAAGATGATAATGGAGAAATATTGAAAGGGCCATTCTACACTGAAGAGCTTCAGCGAGTTTCACATAAAACTATTTACAAAATCGAACACGTACACAAGAAACGTGGTCGAGGTAAGAAAAGGGAATTGTTCGTAAATTCAATTCGTGGATCAAACAGAGTCAGCTCACCTATAAAAGGAAGTGAACCTCTTAAGTTTCTTCAAAATGGAAGAAGGATCGAATGGTTCTTCGCCTCTGTTTGGTAAAAGAATTCCAAGGAGCGAGATCACTTACTTTTTACAAATAATCATTTTGTATATCATCATCATTACCAGTGTCGTTAATCTCACTCTCGAAAACACAGACAGCAAGTTGTGGACTGCTCTCTTGAGTAGTAGCATAGGATGTTTGTTACCAAATCCAACCATTAAGAAAAAGTAATGTTTTATTTGACTCTACCAAGTAATAGTTCTATGAACGTGTTTCCAGAAAACACGTTGCCTACGTACACCACTCAGTTATCACAACCAGTGAATTTCATGGGAGAATGGGAAGTAAGTCTGGCAGAGATTCAGTATCCAAATACTTGGTTCAATATTCGTGGGGAAGAAGCTTTCGTTACAGTGTTCTGGTCTTCGAAAAAGGATTACCGACTTACTCTCAAGGAAGGTCGTTATTCGGATCCCATTGATGTGATACGAGCTATCAATGGTGTTAAAGAATTACTCTTGCCTCGTCACGATAAGGTAGCTTTTGAACTGGAAGAAGTGACTGGTAAAGTTCGTATCACGGTACGTGACGGAGTCGTGGTCACATTGAGCCCTACTCTTCAAAATATTTTGGGATTTAATGAGTGTGTTTTTAAATCAGGAACTTACAATTCTTCCAGAGTTGCCGATGTCAACCAAGGATTTTATTCACTCTATGTATACCGTGACTTGGTTCGTGACCAAGTCGTAGGAGATACAAGAATACCACTTCTTCGTATCGTACCCGTGCGTGGGAAATATGGGGATATCATCTCTAAAACATTTGAGAATGTGTATTATGTACCAGTAGAACGACAAAATTTCAGTACCACCGTCCAGGTGTATATAAGGGGTGACACAGGAGCCATAGTACCATTCGAGTTCGGGAAAGTGACAGTGACACTTCATTTCAAAAATCGTAGATCTCTTCATTTCACATAAACATGACTTACTAATGTAAGTCCAAATTATACGAAGAATATTACACGAAACAAGCTGGGAACGGTCTACCGGCTTTTTCTGGAACTCAAATACAGAGAGGATATGGTTTGGGAAGTATATTTGGAGAACTGAAGAATATGGTGTTACCTTTATTGAAAACTACAGCCAGGACCATGGGAAAACAACTCGTGAGAAAAGGAGCAGCCTTTGCCGAAGATGTCATTGAAGGAAAAAATGTAAAAAAGGCGGCAATCAAAAGAGTCAAAGAGGCTGTGCAGGAGCTTGGAATGAAGTGGCTGGTGGTTCAAAGCCACAAGGTAGGAAAAGTATAAAAAGGCCCGCACCACGCAAAACTAGCGAATCGACAAAAAGAAGGAGAACTGTTCAGACCCAAGACCATCTCGGTGCATGATGTCTCTCATCAATGAAAAATCTTGTGAGTGTGTCAACAGCGAACTCGACTTGTTTTCCATACCACCAACACAGACTAGTGTGGAACATGGGCAATGGGTAGAACACAGGCCTTTGGCAACTATAGGAAACAGTGGTCCAACAGAATTCCACATTGCGGGATTAGGAGATGATTATTTGAATTTGGCACAGACATACTTGTGTGTTAAAGCAACGGTTGTAGATTCCAATGGGGCATCAATTGAACCCGATGCCAAAGTGGGCCTAGTCAATTTATGGATGCATTCCTTATTTAATCAAATCAGCTTGAATGAAAAACTGGTATCTCCTTCCAACAACACTTATCACTACAAAGCTTTCATAGAAACTTTGTTGAGTTATGGACCAGCTGCCAAGAAGTCACAACTGACTAATGCATTATGGTACAAGGATACGGCCGGACACATGGAAGATTTGCCAGATGATAACAAGGGATTTCTTCTTCGAAAGAAATTTATAGAGAAAAGTAAAATCGTGGACATGACTGGAAGATTACATTTGGACATGTTTTTCCGAACTCGTTACTTGCTGAATGGAGTTAATGTTCATGTTAAAATGAATAGAGCCAAAGATGCTTTCGCATTGATTGCCGATACCGATACATACATGATCAAAATTCTAGATGTATCCATGTTTGTACGCAAAGAGAGACTCCAATCATTCGTGAGAATGGCTCACGAGAAAGCACTAACAAAAGCAACTGCAAAATATCCTATCGACCGTGTGGAAACCAAGGTGTTTTCAGTGCCGAAAGGAAATCTGAGCATTACACAAGAAAATTGATTTTTAGGCCAACTACCTAAACGCATCGTAGTGGGATGTGTACACAACGATGCTTTCAATGGAAACTTTTCAAAGAATCCATATAATTTCAAGAACTACAAAATCAATTACTTGGCATTGTACGTGGATGGGCAGCAGATTCCAGCCAAACCATTACAACCTAGATTCGAACAACAAGAAGTGGCGAGATGTTCTGCAACTCTGTTCCAAGGAACTGGACAAATGTATGAGAATGAAGGAAACCACATCAGCTGAGAAGAGTACATAAATGGATACACCCTATTCGTATTCGACCTGACTCCAGATCTATCATATGGACAAAACTTCGATCTGGTGAAGAGAGGAAACTTGAGACTAGAAGTCCATTACCAAGCACAATCAACGTACTGGTGTATGCAGAATTCCAGAACATCATAGAAGTGGATAAGAATAGACAAGTAATCTTCGACTACTCAACATGAACACGTTGCAGTTAAAGAATGCACTTCGATCAGATAGTTGTTTGAAGAGAATATGTTTGGGTGTATTTTCAAGAAACAAATTACCAAGAAGATTACCAGATCACAGACCTGTGGCTTTGATAGCCAACACGGATCCAGACCACAAAAAAGGAGAACATTGGGTGGCTCTCTTTGTGAGTCATCACAACACAGAATACTTTGATTCCTATGGATTACCACCACAACACAGACCATTCGAGAATTTCCTGAAGAAGAATTCCAGTTATTGGAAGTATAATACAAAACGCCTTCAAGGACCATTACCAGTGTGTGGACAATACTGTCTGTTTTACTTGAAACATCGCTGTCGCGCTGTACCGATGGAAACCATATCCAACATGTTTACCACTGATCTAATGGATAATGATGTGTTGTTTAATGACGTCATAGAGGAAACCAGCCACTAGATGTCGCTGCATTGAACGAAAACTATAAAAACTGGTGCACTTGGTGTTCAGCTCATTTGTGTTTCGACAGCCAAAGAAGAAGGATGTCTACTAATGTGACCGTCTTCAAACTTAACGATTTACAGATTCAACTGTTCAAGAACGACGTTGGTTTCCAGTTTACCACCAGAGATTGGGAACAAGTGACCAAAGCAGTGGATATTGCAAAGAAGAGTCTTGAAATAGGAGAACCCAAACCAAAAAGAGAAAGAAAACCAAAGAAGAATGAAGATAAAAAGTATTGAAGAATGTTCACTATTCCATGTTTGATCAGGATAGCACTGAATGATTATCAATCAAGAAACCAATAAACAAGAAATCCAAGAGACTTTGTAGAGAGAATGAGCGTTTCATTCGAAACGTATTTTCGTGCTGTTCCACCACCAGTACTGGAGCAATTATTACGTGGAGAAGAGAAAATAAGAAAGACAACAGAACAAAGACCACCAAAACACATCAAGTATGCATTGGAGGAAAATCGTCTCAAGACATTTCAATTCATGTTACAAAGTGAAAGCGTGAAAACCCCGAATGAACTGACAAAAGCTGGATTCTTTTATTTGGGGACAGGAGACAGAACTCAATGTTTTCATTGTGGTATTATTGTTCGCTTCTGGGAAATAGAAGATGATGTTATAGAAGAACACAGAAAATATTCTCCAGACTGTTATTACATTTATAATTTACCACCTGAATTCATGGACGTTGAAAAAGAAGGAATGGCCATCAAAGAAGAAGAAATGGACACATCATTTCAAGAAGAAGATTCACGGAGGGCAAAATGTACTGTGTGTTTATTAGCTGAAGCCAATGTCGCTCCGCGACCATGTAACCATTTGTGCCTGTGCAAAGACTGCTGTAAACCACTGAGAAGATGTCCAATCTGCAGAAAGACTGTTTATGAATATCTGAGAATCTACATACCAGAAAAAGATGTATTTTTGTTGTTGAATAAAAGAAATTTAAATTTATATTTAGTGTTGTTATTTTTTTAACAAATCCAAAAAGGTATCCTCAAAAAAATCGAAATGAGGGATAGTAAATTAGACCTAATATGACACATCTGTTGGGTAGATCCTCATATGAGTCTATGATGGAACTTAGCTTCATGGCCTTCATGTACACATATGGGTCCTACTTGTAATTTAAATAATGGATTCTGGGTAAATTTGTCTCATAGCACTACGTGCTATTCTTAATAGGGAAAAAAACACGTAATGGTATATTCTAAAAATGGGAACATTACTACACTTCAATCGAACACGACCTTTTAAAAATCTATAGCACTACGTGCTACTATTATTGGGGAAAAACGTCATGGGATCCAAAATAGGATTCGGAAAGAATTCGAAATAATACAACTTGACGGGTTTATTTGGGTAATTAAACGAGGATTCTGGGAAAATCCGAACCAGAAAAATACTCTTCCAGAAAGGAACACACCCCGGTACCCCCTTAGTACTATAGCACTACGTGCTACATCGATAAAATGGGAAATCCGTATCAAATAAAGTCAATTTCGCTGATTTTGGTGATTTGGAAGGATTGTCGGGTTGTTTGTGGTAATTAGATTTACTCCGATTCAATCGAACATACCCTCCGAACATACCCCTGTCCTATTGTTGGTCTTAGGTAACATAGCAATCACGTGCTACCATAGAAACCAAGATGGCGGCCTCCAGTATACAAAATGGACGACGGAAACACGTATCACCCTAACAACACGTGCTGCGCATGTGCACTAACAACACGTATCACTATGGAGATGACGTCACAAGATGGCCGCTCACGCGGGTTACCATGACAACAAAACATGGCGCCACTACGTCACGTGACATGACATCACTTCCGGGGTCACCCACCGGGGTCATCCAAATAAGGCCCCAAACATACGAGACATACTACTCGCGGTCTACCAGATAACGTCGGCCGGAGAGCGGTCACCGTTTGACCGACCCAAAACCTCCTAAGCTTTGGTCGACTCCCGCACCGACCCTCCTTACACCCCTTCCCTTCAGCGTACCTCTGCTGCTTTCTTTCAGCGAATCTTCGGACTTTCCTTGCCGAACGGTGAACCTTAGGGATTTCCATTTCACACTCTGCATGTTGTTGTGAAGTGAGCACACAGGGGTAAGCTTGTCAGCTCGGGTAAGAGCTCGAGCTCTTGGGGTTTTTATTTGGGGACTTCCATAGACTCAAGTTTATTTAAATTTTTAACTGATCTCCATAGTTTTGGAACAGATTTCAACATGACAACTAAATTACATGGAATTGTATGAAATTGGCGGCCAGAGTACAGGCGAACTCTGGGTACACGCCAGATGTTCTGTTGACAATATCAGGCATACCTTTTCAAGTCAATATTGTCAACAAGCAGTAACAATTTGGGATTTGTTGACAGATGGGACATTAACATTCGGCAGTATTACTGGGGTGTTGGTGTTCGAGCTGTCTAACAAATCATAACTTGTACCTGGTGAAACTCCCCATTGAACTGGGGATGCTGAGTTGCATTTTAGTACCAGTCACCAGGACATTCTGCCGGTTAACTTGCCCTTTTTGGGGCAATAATGTGGGTACGAAGGGTGGAGGAGGGATTTTAGGGCGTGTATATTCATTACTCGCCAACAGCCACCCTACAACGTCGTTCGTTGCGTCAAAATCGGGTTAGAAATGCGATTTTTCATAACTTGCCCTTTTTGGGGCAATAATGTGAGTAGGAAGGGAGGGGTGGTCGGGATTTTAGGGTGCGTATATTCATTAATCGCCACCAGCCACCCTACAACGCCGTTTGATGCACCAAAATCGAGGTAGAAATGCGATTTCTTATAACTTGCCCCTTTTGGGGCAATAATGAGGGTACGAAGGGTGGGGGTGGTCGGGATTTTAGAGCATGTACATTCATTAATCGCCTCCAGCCTCCCTACAGCGCCTGAAGCGCCAAAATCGTGTTAGAAATGCGATTTCTTGTAACTTGCCCTATTTGGGGCAATAATGTGGGTACGAAGGGTGGAGGTGGTCGGGATTTTAAGGCGTGTATATTCATTAATTGCCACCAGCCACCCTACAACGCCGTTTGTTGCGCTTCAAAATCGGGTTAGAAATTCAATTTGATGTAACTTGCCCTTTTTGGGGTAATAATGTGGGTACGAAGGGAGGGGGTGGTCGGGATTTTAGGGCGTGTATATTCATTAATCGCCACCAGCCACCCTACAACGCCGTTTGTTGCGCAAAAATCGGGTTCGAAATGCGATCTCTTATAACTTGCAGTTTTTGGGTCAATAATGTGGTTCCGAAGGGTGGCGGTGGTCGGGATATTAGGGCATGCATATTCATTAATTGCCACCCTACAACGCCACCCTACAACGCCGTTTGTTGCACCAAAATCGGGTTAGAAATGCGATTTCTTATAGCTTGCCATTTTTGGGGCAATAATGTGGGTACGAATGGTGGGGGCGGTCAGGATTTTAGGGCATGTATATTCATTAATCGCCACCAGCCACAATACAATGCCGTTTATTGTGCCAAATCGGGTCAAAAATGCGATTTCGATTTTGAATGTCGAATAAGGAATAAGTAGCTGATGTCACATCAGTGTACTTTACCATAAAGTATTATAAAAATACAGAAGCGGGCTTTTCACAAACTCCAGGTATTTTACCATAAAGTATTATAAAAATACAGAAGCGGGCTTTTCACAAACTCCAGGTATTTTACCATAAAGTATTATCAAAATACAGAAGCGGGCTTTTCACAAACTCCAGGTATTTTCCCATAAAGTATTATAAAATACAGAAGCGAGCTTTTCACAAACTCCTGGTATTTTACCATAAAGTATTATAAAATACAGAAG